>JADLZL010003827.1:0-35038 GCA_015844335.1 Chrysopogon serrulatus | reverse complement strand
ATTTGCAGTAGTGTCCCAACCATGTAAATATACTTGAAAGCTCTTAGGATGCTGTTGGCAAGGACTGATATCTAGACTAAATAAAGCTCCCATTTCGACAATGCTCAAACCAATGGATAAATCTGCCCGGATCCCCATCACAGCCTTTTGATTCTCTACCTTAAGGAAGTATCACTGTGAAAGCACCTATGATAAGCCCATGAAAATATCATCTCAAGCTAATGGATTCCACTTCCATCGCTTAGCATAGGTGCCATGAAGTACCATTAGCCATTTGGTAAAAAATTGTATTAGTGAAAAACCACCTTGTAACATGAAACTAGATTAAAACATGCATAATATATTCCATATTGATGGTCAAAAGGATTTCTAAGAAGTACAGATGGATTTCTTAACAACCATGGTGCATGCAATGTAAATCGAAGAAAACTTACTATGCTTGCAAATGTCAATCCTACAAATACAGTGATTACAACAAACTTCACCACCCGGTAACTGAGAATTGGTCCATGAACGTCCTACCAGAAAAAAGGGCAATTATAAGTCTGCCAAAAGAAGAGGGAGACCTGGGAACCTAAAACATGGCTGAAACTGAAGTATAAAAAACAGGCAAAGAAGACTTAAATGCTTACCCTCATATATCTAGCAAGCAAGTGGAGCCTCTGCTCATGGCCACCTTAAGTTTGCAAGGAAGTAAGAAAAAAGATAATTAGTAAAGAATCGAATTACTTCCAATTTAATACAGCAGAATCTAGCAAAGCAAATGCAAGACCAGTTTACTACTACTTACCATCACCAGCACCTGTACTTGGCGTGATTCTCGCACAAGGGACACAATCAATCCTGCCATCCTGTGCCCTCCTAAAGTCAAATACAATAAGGGCTACGAAGGCTGTCACTTGGAGAAGGAAATCCATAAAGACCGCCAGTGCTGCACAAGATAAAGTAGGTTGGAAAATCCCAAAAGCAACAAGTAGGGATACAATCAAGCCAATGTAGAGAAACCAACCAGCAAACATGGAAAACACTCTGGTTGCAGGCGTTGGATTGATTGCACTCACAGCAAAAGCTAGTACTTCAGCAAAACTGGCTAAAGTAATGGATGGCCCAACTTCCACCAGTGCATCACTTATCCGCTCTTCCAAGTTTGATTGATCTGGTTGGCGTTTGACAGCATGCACAAGGATACACATGTTATCGACACCGACCTAATAACAATTGCAACTGTCAGTTTCTTCATAGTAAATGAAAATCTAGCATCTTCAGATTTGTTGGAAATTTCTGATTATTGGATAATGGGCTCAACCCTAGAGGGGCAGCCATATAGTTCATACATGGGCCTCATGGGCTTAGCCTCATGGGCCTAATACACACATACTCCAACACCCCCCCGCAGTCCCGAACTACCGGGCGCAGCGGAGTTGCAGACATGGACATGAAAAGAAGCACATACACACGAGCCCCCCCACGGACGCAACTAGCCACGGGTGATGTTGAGGCTGGAACGAAACTCGGTGAAGGTCGAGGACGGGAGGCCCTTTGTGAAGATGTCGGCGAACTGGGAGGTGGTTGGTACGTGAAGGACCCGCACCTCACCGATGGCAACCCGATCACGGACAAAGTGAAGGTCGATCTCGACATGCTTGGTCCGTTGGTGCTGAACGGGGTTGGTGGAGAGGTAGACCGCACTGACGTTGTCGCAGTAGACCAGCGTGCTGCGGTGGAGAGGGTTGTGGAGCTCGCCAAGGAGCTGACGGAGCCGGAGGTTTCAAGCGCCGTTGGCGGCAACAAGGGCACTCAGCCTCAAAGATCGGAGCGGGAGGCCACCGGCCGGGCGCTTGGACGACCAGGACACCAAGTTGCCGCCCAGAAGACAGCGAGCCGAGGTGGAGCGCCGAGTGTCCGGACAAATACCCCGGCTCGGCGTCCCGTGTAGACAACCATCTCGGTGGAGGAAGACCGCCCCGGTGGAGGAGCAAGCCGTAGTCAACAGTACCCCGAGGTAGCGAAGGAGACGCTTGAGAGCAAGTGAGGTGGGGCTCCCTGGGGATCATGCATATGGAGACATAGCTGCTGAACTGCATAGGTGATGTCCGGCGGGTGAAGGTGAGGTAATCGGGTGCTCCAAAGAAGACTCCGATATGCGAGTGGGATCTGTCACTGGGGTTCCTCGGTCTCGGACAGCTTGCCACTGGTGTCAACCGGAGTGGAGCAGGGTTTGCGGTCAGTCATCCCAGCTCGCTCCAGATATCAAGAGTGTAATTTGCGTGAAGAAGAAGCCCTAAGCAGGTGAGGCTCAACAAAGACCCCGAGGAAGTGATGGAGCACACCCGGATCCTTCATGGCGAACTCTGGCCGGAGTGAGGAGATGATGCGGTGGAGTAGTGACTCACCGGAGGCCGTGAGGGACAATATCATCAACATAGAGCAGCAGTGCGCGGTCTCAGCTCCATGGTGATAGATAAACAAAGGACGTGTCGGACTTGGCCTCCACGAACCCCAAAGTGTCGATGAAAGCAAAGAAACCGGTGGTTCCACGCCGGGGGCCTCGCTTAAGGCCGTAGAGAGACCTGTTGAGCCGGCACCATATCGTATGGAAAGAATCAACAAACCCCGCCGGGATCACCGCAGAACTGCCTCAAGAAGTGAGAAGACCATGCGTAAAAGCATTCTTCACGCCCAGCCGATGCACGGGCCGAGCGAGTGAGAGCCGGAGAGCACCGGTACGGACGGTGGCCGGCTTGACCACCACGGGGCTGAAGGTCTCATCATAGTCGACCCCCTGGGCGCCGAGTGAAGCCCCTGAGAACCCAACGAGCCTTGTACCTCTCAAGAGTACCATCAGCCCCCCCGGCCAGTGTGTCCGTATCCACTTGCCTGTGATTTACATTGGAGCCCTACGGACGGGCACCAGATCCCACGCCCCGGTTGGCGAGGAGTGCCGCGTGCTCCTCTTCCATCGCACGGCGCCCGAAGGGTCGGACAAGGCCTCGCGGACGGAAGAGGGTATGGGAGAGACCCGCGAGTCCCCTGCATCGCCGCAAGAGCCCGGCAGCAGGGTGCCGGCCGCCGCTGTCGCGCCACCATATGGTGAACATGACGCTGGTGTCGGTGAAGAAGCGGTGGATGGTACACCGGCGTCGCGACCACGGGCAGCCGGGGGGGCGCGGCGGCGGTCGGCGGGCGGGGGAAGAGCCGCCGGGCGTGTCGGGGGACCCGGCGAAGAAGGGGTCATCGGGGTGACGGCGGCGCGGCGGCGGTGGCTCTGACGACGGTAGACGAGCACCGGCCGGGCGAAGCGCGCCGCAAAGGATGCGGGCTGTCCCCGGAAGACGGCGGCGGCGGCGGCGGGGCCGTGGCGGCGCTGTAAACGAAGCGCCGGCCGGGCGGCGCGCCCGGTAGGGGGCTTGCAGGCGGCAACCCGGGACCACGCCAAAAAAAAAAAAGGACCTGGGCCGCCCGGAAGGTGAACCCCATGCCCAGCGGGAGCAGGGCTGGGGAGGAGTCACCGGTGGGTGGCGGCCGGGGGCACGGTCCGTCGAAGAGCACGGTGTGTGGTACCCGCAGGGATACAACAGGAAAGGTGGCTCGACCACCGGGTCGATGGGAAACAACAAGGGGTGGTCGGACTTCGGGAGTGGAGGTGGGCGTGGTGGTGGTAGAGTAGGGAAGACAGACTCATCAAACACCACATGGCGAGATGAGGACCCGACGAGAGGTAAGGTCAAAACATCGGTACCCCTTTGTGATCGGGGGAATACCCGAGAAAGACACGAGAGTCGACCGGGAGCCAACTTGTGTGGAGCAAAGGGCGTGGTGTTAGGGTAACACGCACACCCGAAGACTCGAAGGTGATCGTACCCCGGGAGGGGTACCAAAGAGAGCGTGGTGTGGGGTGGGTGCGGGGCAAATGAAGGAAGACGGTTTAGGAGATAGGTGGCGGTGTGTGTAAGCCCTCGGCCCGTGAAGCGAGCGAGGAAGTGACGCCTGAAGCGTAAGAGTGCGCATGATGTCATTGATGGTGCGAATCATGCGCTCAAATTTTAAGCCGCTCGAGAGGAAGTATAAGGGGCAAGACATGCGCAACTGGACCCCGTGAGAGAGGAAGAAAGCACGAGAGGTGGAGTTATCAAACTCACGGCCATTGTCACACCGACAGCCTTAATGGTGAGGCCGAATCTGGCGGGAGACCCAAGCGAAAAAGTGGAGAATAGCGGGAAAAGCATCCGACTTGGCACGCAGAGGAAAAGTCCACGAATAATGAGAGAAATCATCAACAATAACAAGATAGTACTTATAACCGTAAATGCCGATAACAGAGATGTCCATAGGTCGCAATGTACAAGATCAAAAATGCGAGCCGCATGAGAAGAAGAACTATGAAAAGGAAGACGAACATGACGGCCCGGTTGGCACGCATGACACAAATGCTCATCGTGAGCTCGAGAACATCGAATGTCCGAACTACGACTAAAAGTCAGATCAAGGCATCACGCCCAGATGGCCGAGACGCCGGGTGCCAAGTAGTGGAAGAAGAAGTGACGGCGAAGGCAGGACAAAACAGATGGTGAGGAAGGCGAGGCGCACCGGGAAGCGAAGAGTGTAAAGAGGGCCCGCTATCACATCGGAGCAGAGGACGCCGGTAGCCAAATCCTTCACAAGAAGACCGGAAGAGTCAAACTCCACGTAACAAGAATTGTCACCAAATCGACGAATAGAAAGAAGATTGTGAACCATCGAAGGTGCAACAAGAACATCGGGGAAGACGAAAGGAACCATGAGTGCCGGGTGGCACCCACGTATGACAGAAGACATGAACCATTTGGCGACCATGATGGACGAAAGGGTAAGAGGACGAAGGAGGGTAAATGGACGAGAGTATACCGAGTTGGGAGTGGTGTGGTACGTGGCCCCCGAAGTCCGCGATCCACTCTGGGCCGACAGAGGTGTCGGACCCATAGTGCTGAAAGGAGTGTGCCAGTCCGCCGGCTCCAACCGGAGGCACGGGCGAGGTGCCGGGAGAGCTGGGGTGGAACCCGGAGCAAAGACCGCTGAGCATGGCGGCCGGCGGGCGAGGCACGCCACCGGGAGCCCGGAAGGGCCACATGGAGATGCGCCCGACCATGGGTTGTGGAAGGATGGCCGTGAGCGCCTCGTGGTGGCGGTGTAGCCGGTGAAGTCCGATTGGCCCCACGACCGCCCCACGACCCCGCCCGCGACCCCTCGGCGGACGACGACCACCACGGCCCCACCCCCGGCCGGGAGGGAGGAGGACCTAGAAGGACGACGGTGGTGGAGGAGTCGCCGCGGCGGTGGTAGGGGCAGCAAGAGCGCACGAGGAGGTCGAGGACCCCCTGGTGACGAGACAGGCCCCAGAGGCGGACCGCCCCCCCAGTGAGCTCCTCCAAGGCAAGGTCGTCCCCGAACCTCGTGGAAGGTGGGGAAGGGCCGCCGACGGGTGAGACTGGTAGCGGAGGTGGTGAAGCGGTCGTTGAGCCATGGAGGACGTTGAGGACCAAGATGCGGTCCTCAACGGGCCGCCCAAGGTCCCCAAAGGGAGTCCGCCATGTTCTTCATCCGGCCGCAAGATCCGCTCACGGAGAGGTCGCCTTGGAGCGAAGTGCAAAACTTGCGTCGAGACGGAGGGCCCTAAGCCGGGGCGTTGCTCAGAATCGCCCTCGATCGCTAGGCCAGCGTGGCGGGCGTCGGGACGCGGCGGGACGATGTCGTGGAGCTCGAGGAGATAGTCCCGACGATCCAGATGACGATCTTTGTCGAGAGCGGCGAGTTACGCCGGCTCGGGGCGCAATCGGGGTGTCCGGAGATTTGGTCGCCGAGGTCGCGTGAGCGGAGGTGAGGGAGGGAGCAGGTCCGCCAGCGGGCGTGGGAGGGCGACTCCCCGCCGAGGGACGCACGGGACGGGGTTCAGGATGTTACGGACCCGCCGCCCGGGTAGCGGAGAGCTGCATGACGAGCGGGTCGGCCGGTCGCGCTGCAGTACATGGTATGGACGCGCGGTGCCACTGGCGCACGGAGGAAGCGGCACCGGCGCCGAAAAGGAACCCCGCCACCGGCGAAGGGGAGCCCCGCCACCGGAGCGCTCGCCGCGGCGATCACGGGCGAAGAAGGCGTCGGCCAGATCGCGCTCCCGCTTCCTGCACGAGAGTGTAGCGCTGCAGCGGGCCTCCCCCATCCGCGGCAGGCGATCCGCAGCAGCGATGGCGGCGATTTAGAGAGTCACGGCGCTCCAGCGTGGGCGGCGGAGGAGGTGGGCGCCGGGAAGGAGGTACTGAGCCGTGTACCGGTGGCCTGCTGCCGCAGAGGGCAGCGGCAAAGAGCGTGCGCGTTGAGCATGGCTGCGGTGCGCCTGCTCTGGCGCCGGCCGCGCCGTGCGGCGGGCCGTGACGGAGCTGGCTGCCGGCCAAGCCGCTGGAGAGGTACGGGCAAAGGCAAACAGTGGTCGAGAGGCCGCCGCAGCCGCGAGTGGTCGGAGGGCGCCGTCGCCGGCCGTTGGAGAGAGGCAGCGAGGCGGAGAGAGGTGCCGCAGAGCAGGGATCCAGCGCCGCCCCACAGCCCGGCGCCGGCGTTGCCGTCGCGCCGCTGGCCGCCGCGCTAGGGCGCCGCGCCCGCGCCACCGCCGCGCTTCGCCCCAGCGCCGGGGGGACGCTTTACCCGCAACGCCCATGCACGGCGGCGCCGGGAAGTCCCGCAGCCGGGCCGAGGACAGCCCGGGCCGCGGGATGGAGCCCCGCGCCGAAGCTGCCGAGATCCCCGGCCGGAGGCGGCCACCGTGGCCTTTGGGGCGGCCGGCGGCTCCTCCCTGCCACCGCCACGAGGAAGAAGGGGGAGGGGGGGGGAAGACGGAGTAGTAGCCCGGGAGGGGGGAGGAGGGGGGCCCCCGGCCAGCCATGGCGGCGGCGGCGGCGCTGGCAGGTGGCGGTGGGGGAGGGAGGAAGGAGAAGACCTAACCCCAGCTTGATACCATGTTGGAAATTTCTGATTATTGGATAATGGGCTCAACCCTAGAGGGGCAGCCATATAGTTCATACATGGGCCTCATGGGCTTAGCCTCATGGGCCTAATACACACATACTCCAACAAGATTATCCATCCAGCAAACTTTGTATTCCTTTCTGTTTATCTATTTATAGCATGATCACCTAAATCTTGAACAAATTAGAAAACCAATTAAAGACATCAATCAACTACCAAACCTTTCCAGTAAAATAGGCATAACGTATTCACAACAGCAATATGGATAAAATATGAGTGTGATATAGCTGTGGAATTGGCTTTATTAATCTGTTAAGAAGAGTGCCAATGGCAGGGAATGAAACCTGCTTGCGCTCCCTAGGAGGCTCTGAACGGATTACTCAATTCCTGCTTATTCCCAAAGGTTTAGCCAGCCATTAGTTATAAGGCCGGCAGAGCACACTAACAAACTCCACTTGGTTGAGCACACTAACAAATTCCCTAACTTGATTAACAGAAGCGAACTTTAGTAACAAAGTCGAACACTCAACAGACTCAACTAATCAACCTCAGCCACTAGTGGACACTGTCCAATCATTGCTATTTGACTCATGTCTGTTCTGAAAATGTCAAGGGTATTCCGAATTGTTTGTTGACAGGAAAACCTCTGAAAGAATTTCCATATTGACCTTGGACATATGAGAATTATGAATCGAATCTTTTTAGAAAGATCTTTTGTCTCATGGTAGCCTGCTCCAGTCCCCTTACGAAACTTTCGTTATTGGGTTAGCCATACACTTCACATGTTTGTAGCAATTCACAGAGCATCATCAAATGATACAAGTCTTGGATAAGAATCTACAATGCACTAGAACATCAAGATAACTAATCAATCTCAGCCACATTCTTGCATGCAAGATAACTAATCAATCTCAGGCACTAGTGGGCGAAGACTTCTCTTTTTGCATGCAAGATAACTAATCAACCTCAGCCACTAGCAGATGCAGACTTCTTGAGGCGTGCATAGCTTTTGTCTACTTGTGCATCCACAACACTGGGCAATACTCCCTCCATTCCAAATTATAAGACAAAACATTGTGGATTTTTTTTAGATTCACAGCTTTTGCTATGCACTTAGATAAACGCTATGTTTAGATGTACAGTAAAAGCAATATATCTAGGAAAACCAAAACGTCTAATAATTTGGGATGGAGGGAGTATGTATCACATGAACAACCAGAGGGTTACAAACATAAAGATCTACAAGGCCAACATAAGAGGTAAAATCAGACACAAACATTGTTCTGGCTCAGAAACAATTCTTGGAGGAGACGCGTTCCTTGAGCATACAGTATCAACCAATATCTTACATAGTTCATAGTTCATGGGATTTCAATTTTAAGAGGAGGTAGCTCATGGCAAACAAACATTTTAGCAGAAACAATGCAGCGTTGTACATAAAAGTGCTACAGTGCAACTCAGGTGTAAGAATAAATAGCTTTTGTTAACAAAAAATCAAATAAACATAAGGAAAAACATCATATAATTTAAGAAAAAATCAGTAAGTACTGTACAGAAGACTTACAGCCAGCACAAGAAAAGGAATCACTTCCATAATAATAAGGGTGGACTTCACTCCAATAGCACTAAAGAATCCCATTGATCCTAAAACTGAAAGCATCACCAGAACAACACCTGACAAACCAAGCAGTACCTGAAAGAAATCTTGTCAAATGTTACATGTTTTATGCGTTGTTAAGTAAATCAGTATCTGACAAATAAATCGTCTCTGAGTTTATTTTTGAAGAGCCACGAGTTTATTTTTGAAGAGCCGATTTGTTTGTCAGATACTTAGAGATTGAACTATTATATAAGAAATTTAAAAACAGATTGCCTCCTTTTCAGAAAAAAAAAAAACAGATTGCCTCCTGACAGGAAAAAAAAAAAAAAAACCTCTTGTCTTTTTTTTGTGCAATTAAAAGGATAACTGTTTGCCATGGTTACAAGCAGTTTTACAGAATAGCAAAAGTGGTTGTTTGTTGTTTGAAGAAAATATGTTGTTTGTAAAGTGTATTGTGTTTCTCGTAAATTTGCAAAATAGTCTACTCAATCTAAAGCACAAAATTGTATGTGTTCACATATGATACTTTTGACTTATATACAACTATTTCAAATCAAGTACAAAACCACATAAAGTATGTTCTGTTCATTTGTATTAGGCACATAAATAAAATATAAGCACTGTATCAAGAATCTATATATATACTAGCTATGAGGTCAACAGCACATATAAATGAGAATAGATCTCAATTGTGCACAGTTCTATATTACTGTTACAAGGACAAGCATGAGGAAAATTATACCCAAAAGCATGGTGAAGAGGTGAGCGATCATTTTATTTCACTCATACCTTTGATGAAACAAATACTAACAGCCAACGAGAAGGACGGTCTCCAAGTGTGAATGATATATATGCAAACATCACAATATAGCTAATCTGATTTCAATCAAAGGAAACAAATAAGAATATATGTATTCATCAATTAAGGACTTTAAGAGTTTTGCATATTGAAGATATTTACCACTATTGTAATTGCATCAGCTGTACTTTCTCTGTTCAATTCATCTTGGATAGAGCTCTCAGACGAAAAGGACAATGTCAGGTTCTGTGCTAATACCATCGGACGTATTTCCTCCTGAAAAAAATATTCCTTCTAGCTCATTGTACGTAATATTTAAAAGAAAAATATAAAAACAAAGAATAAGTAACTTCACTGGATAAATCAGAAGATTCAACACACTAGAGGTTATAGATGCTTTGAGCTAAAATCATTGTCCATACAAATGACATTAGCAGTCAAGTATTTACAACTGTAATTTGAGGATAAGCCACATAAGTAGAATTTCAGGAAATGTTATCCGATATCTCAATGACACATGAACCAGGAACCACATGTAAGTAAGGCAAGGAATGGCATACCCTAACTCTTGAGGGATGGCATATCCTCAAGTAGCCCACCCAAATATTACAAGCTCCAACCAAATGGAGCTGGAATATGAGAGCTGGGTTGGGGAGCTATAACAAGATATAAAGTTGAATACACTCAGATCGCCTTACCCAAGTTTTTTCACACTGTTGTATCTTATGAGGACTGTTGTATATTATGAGGACATAATAGGACCATGTGTACTAAAATGTTCTTTATGGTGTGTTTGAAAGGAATATAGAATTTTCAATAGTTGACTAGCCCACGAACAATGTTTATTCTTTACATGAATGCAATGGGAAGTACTGAAATATGTTGCAGGAACTGCTTCAAGAATAGATACAGAAGCACTGACTTGTATAGAACAGGTATCAATTACAGTAGACTTCAATCAAAGGTAGAGCCACTTGCTGAGCACATGCAACGACAAGAGAAACTGAATTAGCATGGCCAACCTTAACAAGATTAATAAATGCCCTTTCCCAAGCCACGGCCTTCCCATTCTCTTTTCCTGATGTTTCAACCTTGTTGTTCACAGGATAAGTTATTACAAATGCCGAAGCCTGCCCAACAACATCAAGTTGATAAGGAGTGGGCTACCAGAAGATATAATATGTTTATATAGTACAAAGGTGTAATCAAATATTACCTCGGTAAAATTGCTTCCTGGAAAACCACCTAAAATTGTACTTGGATCGATGGGTGACTGAAAAGTGCTCAAACATGTCTCTTCAGAGGTGTAATGCTGCAAAATACAAGATAAGTACTTAGGCACCACCATTACAATCAGCTCGAAAACCTAACAAGTATCCTGATAGTAAGTATTGAATGTGATGTAGCCCACATGCCTTTGCCAATACAACAACTTAAGCACCAAGCAAAACTATGACAAAAATTACACTGTCCATGTTCCAATAAGTAGAACAATCAGTCATAATTCAATCTCTAATATGTTGAAGCTGCTACTCGAACTGTCATAAAAACATATACTGATGAGATACTTTGAAGCAGAGATTTACCTGAAAACAAAACTTAGCATGGTCTATTCCAGAATCATCGAACTTTTTAGGATCCAGCTGGAAATACTGCAGCATTGAGCATTGAAACTATCAATTTTATAGTGTTTTGAAGAAACCGTATTTATTAAACACAAAATAGGGGTATAAGATTTGTATATTCTTGAGAAATCAAGTTGGTTTCAATAGAGAAACTAGTAGATACTATAGGATCATCACCTGCAAGACACTTTGAGTAGCACAGTCTGTACTGAGTGGCTTTAAGCAAATGTCAGCAAGGGCTACTGTAGACCCAGAATAATTTGCATGTAGATCATCAACCTTTACAGTAAGAAGAAAAATGAGAACCATATGGCAAATACAGTCCCAAAAGTCAAGTTACTACGTGAGTTTCCTACCTTTTTCTGAATCTCAAAAAGTAATTTCATGTTGTTGTCATTTACTATTGAAGGAGCTTCGGAACCACCAGATGCAGAAGTGGCCAACACAAGCTGCAGTAACAACAATTAACAACAGAATTCACTGTTTAGAGCATTCATTTCCAAATGGAAAACAGGAAAGAACTGTTCTATACGACAAGAATTCAGCTAATCCAATTTGTAAGAAATGTTATTGTCATTGCACATAAATGAGGTTACAAGAGTTGAAAAGACCTGTTCAATCCTATAAAATGGTGCGAGATGGTTGTCAAAATAATTCTTCTCATCAGCAGCTTGACTTCCAGGGCTAACCCAAAGCTGACAAAAGAGAAGGAATTAAAATCACAAGTTTTTTAAAAAAAAATGTATTCATAACTGGTTGATCAAATGAACAGGACATATTGTAGATGTATTTACATCTGATTGTTACTTTCATTTTTCATGCTCCAAACTTACAGGATGCTAATTTATGAGTAGTAACCATCAGAAGAAATGTGTAGTACTTACACCAAGTGAACCAAGTAATAATAAATATCAAATACAAAAACACAAATTTAATTACAGATCTCAACTTTGGAGTCTGAGTATTTTACCAAAGGTAGGTCTTACTATGAGAAGACAACAATGTCGAAAATTAATGATTGCAATAAATTAAGTACCTTTTCAGGTTGGGTTTCAACCTTGAAGCGAAAAGAGACCAATGCACAAGAGGACAGGGACAAGCAATGACACACATAACACAAGGAGAGGGTGTCTAGCAACAAAAATTCCATGCTTCCTGCAATATACTTTTAAAAAATTAAGATAGTGTTTGGGCACTTGAAATAATAATTGTATGGATACAATTGAAGAAGGAAACTAACCTAAAGAAAATTGACATGTAAGTTTGAACAATAGAAGGATTGGATGATTTGACAGTGGATGCAGCTTCAGGCACCTGATACCAAGATAAATTCACCAAAAAGAAACAATGAACTTGGGAGAAGTAAGAATTCAAGTGCTATGTAATGAAATAAACTATTATAATCATGCCAGCATTTTTATCAAAAAAAAAAAAAGGAATAGAGAAACATGCTAGAAGGAACTAAAAAATACATAGATACTCAAGAAAATTTCATAAATACTCAAAACCAACAAATAAATATTGTAGTCAGCAGCAAGCTCTGGCCATGAAAAATGATTTGGCAGAAAAGGACCTGAACTGAGTTACGAGGGCTCTTGCCATTTTTGTTCGAGTCCGACTTATTATCTGAATTCATCAATGGTTTTGTTTGCAAGGAGAAAGCAGTTCTTCCTCGTGTTCTGTGTAACAAACCCCCATAGCAGAAAAGCACATAGTAATGCAAGGTAAATAACCACTAGTGAGAAGTCCAAGCATTTGGCCTGTAGATATAGAGAATATAAGTTAAGGGGCACAGCACACAGTTAAGAAAACATCCAAAGATTGCTAAATAATGGACAAAATTTTGAACCCATAGAATCTCAACAGAAGTTAATGTTTTTTTTAGATGTTGGGAAAGTTTTTTAGCGCCTTAGGTGACACATACTTCATAAAGATTCAATAAAGACATTTACACAGTTAAATTTAGTTGCATATCAAATAAGTACATGATCCAAGCATATGAGCCCATGCGTGAAGAATAGTTCATCCAAATCTAATATGATGTTCACCTATGACAATACATGATCTTTACCATTTTCTAACATGCACTTATTACTACGGCATCTCTAAATTGTTAGGATAAATATAGATTATAGAGCTTAGTATACTAGACCCGATCCTTCTATAATTTCATCATACATATAGATTCAGGTAACAGATATCACATACCTTTAAAGATCCCATTTTAACTGAACAGGAGGTTTCTGTATTCAGCTGAGGCAGCAAGGATCCCGTGCAAACAGAAGAAGAAGGGCAATCGCCACACGAACAACCCAGGGAAGGGTCGCCGCAAGAATAAATTGTAGAATTTAGAGGCTTCACACCAGATGAATCATTAAAATCCGATCGAAATGTTATCAAATAAGGTGACCCTGGCTCATTAAGGTTTGCTTGTCGCCCAATAAATGCCAGCCAATCTTTACATGCCAAGCAAGAATTATACAAGTCAAACGTGATTAGAATGAGATAAAGTAACCAATGCATTCAGAATTACGTAGTCTACTATCCTGTCTGGCACTAAAAGGCTTAATAACATCAGCTGGAAACATGAATTTGGATGCACATCAAGATGGAGTACAGGAATCATAGTTGCCATTAAACTTGATACCCAGCAGCAGAAAAGGGCTTCCATTTTACCTTTGTAAGTTTTAGCACCCGCACCAATAAAATCCATTGCACGGGTGTTTAGAGTGCCAAACTTAACGTCCTTGCATGAGTTATATAGCTCTTCACCATAGTTAGTAGTTACATAGTAATCTAAGCCATCGACAATCATAGTGCTATTAATCTGCCAAAAAGAGACAAAAGTGCACCTGTAAAGGTTAAACATACAAAGTATTTACAAATGTCTTTTTATAGTGAGCTAGCAGTTTAAGGAATAAATGGTTGCACAAAACCATATGAAATGGGGCTGGTAGAATCTCATAGGAAAATTTTATGGTGGCGAAGTAGATGGATTAAGAAAAGAAAGACCTGCTTTACTGAAGTCACATTAATGAAGAGGCTTTGGTTTGGAGAACAAGACATCTCACAGAAGAGATTCAAGAAATTCCTCAAGCATGCTGGGCATCCAACAAGAAATGGAACAGCCTGCAAAATGTTAACATGTAAATACCATGGAGTGAAGTTTTATATTGAACATGATCTAGTCTAGAGTAGAAACCACCAAGGAACCACTAGATCACTTGGCGTGCAAAAAAATAAAGACATTTGACTAAGAGAAACCCCTTATCAATGTATTCAAATTTCATAAAAAGGCTTGTGAGTGTAAAGAGTCACCAATTCACATTTATTTAATAGACAATAATATACCAAATATGCAACCAATTGGCTGCAGCACTGCCTATTAGGAAATACAGTAAAAGTGTAATGACAAAGACCAGCAACAAACAAATAATCAATAGTTAGGCAATTGCCAGAGGCTCTACATGCTGGTCGATAGAAGTATGCATTAGCACGAAAAGGAGCGGAGGGATGACCTATGAAGAAAACACGAACCTCATGTAAAACAAAGGTAACTTGTCACTAACAAAATATTCAGCAGTTCAGGTTAGCTGGTCACAAATTCACCAAACATTTCTTCTTTAAGAAAATAAAAAAAAGATATATATCCATACACTGCAAAAAACAACTTTACTGAAGATTAAATGTGGTTGGTGAATGTTAAGCACTCATTAACATGACTTTCCTGATTGATCATTTGATCTATATCAAACAGAAGTGATGTTACCATATTGATTTGCTTATTAAACTGCACGGTCAGCAATCAGCACACAATTACCTGTTGGACTTGTTGGTGTAATGTGTCAAACTGATCTACAGTACAACAGACATCACCAGTGATTGTTGGGCACAAACTTTGGATCCTTGAAGAAAACAAAGTGTCTGGCTGGAAAAGCAATAACAACACTTTAGACACAGGCCACATTTGAATGATCATAAATATTTTTTTGCAAAGATTTATGGTTTCTCCAACTATGTTATATTCAAATCGAGGTCCAAGGATCATATTGTCACCTTAACAGCCTTGGTTGCATTCACACAGTTTAAGACCTTCCCATCACTTCGTTGCGCACAGATGCCATACATAGAACAGTAGCCTTCTGCTGGTACAACCCTACAAAAGCAAAATGGTAAGAAAGATGACCAGCAAGGGCTCCAGCATCCAGGTATATGAAATACCATGTTTAAATGTAAAATAGTAAAATACAGTAGCATATTCTAGAAGCAATCAAGCATATCTTAGACTTTCTAGCTACACTCAGTAAAACACAGGTCACTCTGACAAATTACCTTGAGCCATTGGATTGCTGGGCGCTGATCGGAAACACTAGAGAACTGATCTGCGCCATAGTAAAAAAAAGTTACATGTTATTTAGACCATCTGAAACACAGTGAAGTATGACCATATCAACATGCTCGTACAATGTACCTTTAGATATATGATAGTCTACTTACACGCTATACATGATCCAGATTAAATATTGCTTTTGCTCCATATACATACATAACAGAAAAAGGAAATAACTGATATCTTAGCTATCAACATAGTTTACCCCTATTAACTGCATACTTGTCTCTCCGTCACCCCTGTAAATAAACAGGAACTACTAGCAGTGTTTGTAGGAAAATACATGGGAGGTGATTGGGTGATACTGTTATGGTTTCATATCCTCAGGGGACAGTATGACCATAATTTAATCCAGACTTCAGACATATAGTCTACAATCACTTTCATAGCTAAAATTAAAAGGTTAATGCAGACACCACCAAATCAGCAGAAACTATAACCTAGCAACTTCTGAATAGCTTGAAATTGGAATAGAGTTGTTGGCTTATTGGGCAAATGAATGCAATCAATTCTCCAGGTCGAAATGCAGAAAAACATGTGGAAACAGATTAATTATAGAATGGAAGTTCCATGTAAAGCCTGCAAAAGAGAGTTCAACTAAGGAACATCACGACATGAACTGCAAATAGAGTCGTGTCGAAGTTCCAATCCTGTACAATACAAGGACTATTGCAGCAACAAATTACATTACATCTTATAACAACAACCAAAGCTGACCATCAACTTTAAAGGAGCAGATTCCCTTCAAATCAAAATGTGAGAAAAGGGGGGAAAATTCAGAAAACATTACAACAAACCAGTAAGATATATCGCGATAGCATGCATTTCAAAGCAAAAATATAAAAACGGAACGTTATGACCAAAGCGGTGTATAAGCCAACAGTGAAAAAAAAAATTACTAAACTATGCCGAACTAAACTCCCTCAGGTTCAACTAAAATCGAACTGAGTTGGTGACCCAACCGAGGAGAGAAAATTTCCAACATCATTGAGGCAAAACCACACGATATCGATCCCCGAAACCGAAAGTAACATGTCAGTAACTACTAGCAGTAAAAATTGGTCAGACTAAGACGTGTAAAAGGCATTCCAATCTCAGATATTCAGATATTCTTCTAAGTTCGGATGTCTCAACCTCAGAAAAGCCACAATGCAATGGGAAAATCCAAAACCGGGTAACTCTGCGCCACTTACTAAAATTGCAGCTACGAACCGCTTCAACCAAAATTGCATCTACCTCATGCAACCATGCAAAAAATAGTAGCAACCCAAGTCCCAAGGCACGGTTTAGGCACGAGACCCCAAGTATGACCAAAGCCTCATCCCAAAAACCCCCCGACCCTTCGAAGCGGCGGCGGCCGCCGCGGCGGCGGAACGCAACGATACCCACGCCAGTACAGTACCCGTCGAGAATCATGAGCTTGGGACTCACCTGCATCAGAGCGATCGCCGCAGCGGCGAAGGTGGCGAACCCGCGGCGGCGCCCGCCGGGGGCCATCCTGTCTCCGGTTCGTCCTCGATCTCTCGCGGGCCGGGAGCGCAAAATGCCGAAGCGGAGGGAGACGGGGAAGGGGGTGGGGGCACCCGCACCGCACAGACTGGCGTGGGGAGGTGTGGACCTTTTGGAATGAACCTACCGGACGAACTTATATAACGGCGGGCGAAGGCCCGAAGAGCAGCTCACGAGTTCGCGATGGCGCCACCTCACGCCGGAGGAGACAGCCGGAGGAAAAGGGCATTTTCTGGCCAGTTTTATCTCATTTTCTGCGTCTGTTTGCAATCTACAGCGCTCTGCGTCAGGCCCGGGTGTCAGTCAGCGGCTAGCGATAGGCTGGCGGCATCCGTGTGGGAGAGGAGAATGTGGTGGGACCAGACCAACCGCTTGCGGATCCTGCTCCTGGGGTGGACTGGATCACTGGACTCTGGTGGGTGGCGGGCGAACAACCAGTACTGCTACTGGTGAATGGTGATACGTGAAGATTTCTGAATTTCTGATGAATTGGTCCCTCGTTGTAGTATATAATATTATAATAAATGTCTCTGTCCAGAAAATGACGACTCACAGCTATGGATTCTTTAATGTTTGACTAGATTTATAGGGCCTGATACTGCTAGGCTTTGACTTTTTTTAAACGGTTTGGACTGCTGTGGATTGGCTGTAGGCCTGTAGTAGTTTTGGCACTTTTTAGCTAGAGCCCTGCCGATAGCGGAGTGACAGAAACAATTATTAATATTATATAATAAAAAATGTGTAATTATAAAATATCTCATGGCAAATTTTAATTATGCTTATTTTTATTTTCTCATAAATTTGTTCAGATTTAAAATGATTTGGTTTGGTACTTCAATAAAATTGGTCTGCTGCGCGCATTTTTAAGCTGCAGCTACCGTCTATGACTGCAAACAAAGAACTGTTATGTTGACTGATTGTAATTTTTTTTTTTTTTAAAAAGAACTTACAGTACTATACTATCACTGAATGTTGACATAGTAAAACACCAGATATGGTCTCCACCTGCCAGTCAAGACCAATAAAAACACTAATTCAAGTTGAACATTACCACAAGACCAAATATGATTGCTTAAATATGTTGTTGTTTCAGGATCCATCTTCGCAAATCAAAACTTTTATTTTTAATCATGTTTTTTGACACTATATCAGATATGGGTATACCGCGTTATCTTGAAATTAATATCGGTCATTCATTGGCTACGAGTGGTTAAATCCAACTTATAAGCGTGGAAGAGCTAGCAATAGCAAGACTAATCATGGGATGCCATATGAGTTGCGCCACTGTTGTTTGGAGAAGAAATGAAACGTGTAAATAGAACTTTTGTCGCTGCTTGTTGCCTACGTACTGCTTACCCAAACATACGTCAACCAGGTCCAGGGCTCGTGACTAGTATCATTGATCATCATGCACATGCCACTAATGATTGTTCGCCCACCGAGCCCGTGCATGGCCCGCGGGGCGGCGGCATCGCTTTCATATATCAACCAGATCCATCATCCATCCACTGACTGATCCACCTCCCCGGTGGTGGAGCGTGGTGCGTGGAGGACCCAAAAAAACACAAGTGCCGGGGCGCGTCCGTGTTTTCTAGAAGGACATTTGTCCCACGCCAACAAAACGCTTGTTGATAATCTCGCATCTCCATATCAGTACTAACAACGTCTATCGATCACTACGGGCCAGCCAGTGCTCGGAAAAGGCAAAGAGAGAATGCTCCACTCCTCACGGTAGGCGGCATTTTTAGTAGTACAAAGTGCAGAGATTGGACCAAATGTGTCTTTATTCCCCCTGGTGCAGCACTCTAGCAGCGTGGAATGTGGACCTGAAGGGCACGCCAACTGATGTGATGAAATAAATGAGTCCGACAAATTCTTTTATGATGGGTTGGAAAGACTGCTGAATGGAAGTAAAGCCGTGTAGGTGACACTTGATCGATCCAGCATCCCCGCCGGCTGTTAGGAAAGATTGTTGGTGCGAGCAATGGCGAGTCCTATACTCCTATCTGTGCGAAATTAATCAGTCACCAGTGACAATCTCTCCATCTTTTCTAGAAGGAAAGAAGTTTCAGTTAGTTGGGCGACGGCAGATATAGTAGATGGGATGAGATGAAACGGCTGCACCAACCCCGACACGTCGATGTTTGTCGGCACAGATTTGAGCAAGAGAAAGTGCAAATCCAGACTTGAGCACAGACTCCATGCTTCCGCTGTGCCTCTCAGGAATACTAGTATGTGGCGACGCTCTGCTGGCTGGCTGGCTGGCTGGCTCTCGGCACCAGCCCACCACGGCCACTCCACTCGAACTCTGGGGCCAGCAGCGTGCCAAGATGTTGCTGTAGTTGTAGTTGTGTTCCGGGCGGAGGCTGCGCACGCGACACGATGCCACGCCACGAGTTTGCTTTACTGCACTGTACTACTGTACAGCACCGCACAGTTGGTACCCAGTGGTTCAATGCTGACACTGACAGTGGTCGAAACTGATTCGCTGTGGCTGATGGAGCTAAACAAAAGTAGCCACGTCGAGTTGCTTTCAGGGATGGGTGCATTAACGGAACTGCGCAGGTCGCTCTCCGGCACTCTTTGTGCGTGACACCATCATATCCCTCCCTAACCATAATTTAATTAGTGACAACGAAAGCAGGGGGTCTGTGCGTTTGACATGACTAGGGATGGGCGGGTGGTTGAGCCTAAACCAGGAGTAATTGTAGCTAAGTTAAAGGCGTCTCCAATGGTCTTCAAATAGCTTGAGTCAGGAGGAATTTATTGGTTATTAAGACATCTTTATAAATAGCTAGCTAGATGAGACATAGAAATAAGAAAAATATAAATATTATAGTGGAGAGTTATGTGAGAGAGGTATTTCTAGAAGATTGTGCTAGACTAGCTATTTAGAAGTCATTAGCTATTTGGAAGTCGCTAGCTATTTGGTCTCTCTCCCAACGACCAATGGAAGTGTTACTTTTTTATTATTTTAATGTCTCATCTAGCTAAACTATTTGTAAAGATGTCTTGATAGCCAATAAAATTCCTCCTAGACTAGCTATTTGAGGACCATTGGAGAGGCCCTAAGGTCTTGTTTAGATTGCAAGAAACTTGCATTCGAAGCATTGTAGTACTTTCGTTTGTATTTAACAAATATTGTCCAATCATGGACTAACTAGACTTAAAAGATTCGTCTCGTGATTTACAACCAAACTGTGTAATTAGTTATTTTTTTTACTTACATTTAGTGCTCCATACATGCAGGTAAAAATTGATGTGATGGAGAGAGAGGAGACAAAGTTGCGCAAATTTCTGGAAGAGAACAAGGCCTAAGTGAGTTGTAAACCTTTGCAATCTTTATTTTTTGAAAAAATATAAAAAAAAATATCTCCAATAACTTTCTGAATCACCTTCTAATCTTTTGGCACTTAAAAAAACTCTCCACACGCCGCACGAGTTTTAAGTCGCACCGAGCTTCCGGCATCTATCGGTTGGCCAAGGTAAAGGAGTAAGGACCAAAAAATAATAAGAAAAAGTTTCTGAATCATCATGCGAGCTAGGGTGTGGCTAGTAGGGGCCAAGACACAATGAGCACGACTATGAATCGTGAATCGGCAACCTGTTGTTGCGCTGATCTGTATATTTACTCATTCATCAACCAAATAAGAGGGTATATTGACATGTGGCATACAAACCTCAGCCCAGTCCATAGGAGCAAGTCAATGTTACGAACCCGCTAATATGAACTGGTATTGCTGGATTGAAACTTCAATTTCAGATAATTTGGAGTCTGGATACAGAGGGAAAAAGGGGTAGAAGAAGCATGAACAGAGTTCGGCGAGGAAGAATTCAGAATATCAGAAAGGAGTTCGGTTACAACGGGTTCGATGCCCCGCGCCTCAAGCAAATTCACTCTTTATACCCAGCAATTGACTGGGCCTCTTCGGCACATGGAATCCGGCCCACTTAGTCTCAACGAAGCCCATTTGCAAATCAGTCTTTCCCCCGTGCTCTGGCGCTATTCCTCATCCGGGATGTAACAATACCCACCCCTTGAAATCCAGCTTGACCCCAAGCTGGAGCTTCAGGGAACCTCCTCCGCAGATCATAGGCCTCCTCCCATGTAGTCAAAGAAGCAGGTAGATTATCCCAAGACACGAGGAGCTCAGTTTGATTATTCATACCTGATCTGACCACTCTGGAATCAATAATATGGACTGGAGTGTGGGCTTGTTCTGAATCCATCAGTTCAGTCGAAATCACAGCAGTGGGTGGTACATGGAGTTTCAACTGAGACACATGAATGACTGGATGGATTTTTGCACTATCTGGCAGATCAAGCTTATAAGCCACTTTCCCAACTTTCTGCAATACTTTGAAAGGTCCAAAGTACTTGTATGCTAGCTTCTGATTCGATCTATTTGCCACTGATGTTTGAATGTAAGGCTGCAATTTGAGATAGACCTGATCCCCAACTTTAAACTCTCTTTCAGACCTATGTTTGTCAGCTTGATGCTTCATACGCCGACAAGCTCTCTCTCGCAACTCTTTGTATCACTTGATTCAACAATTGCCTTTCAGTCAACCAGTCTTCTAGTTCTCTTGGATGATAAGCATCAGTATTGTTGATTCCAAAATGTCTTGGATGGTGTCCATATAGCACCTCAAATGGTGTTCTTCCCAGGGCTGAGTGATAAGATGTGTTGTACCAGAATTCAGCCAATGGTAACCACTTGCTCCACTGCTTTTGACAGGACTGAACTGTGCACCTTAGGAATGCTTCCAAACACTGATTCAATCTTTCAGTTTGTCCATCGGATTGAGGATGATATGCAGATGACATATGCAACTGTGTGTCTGTCAGTTTGAACAGATGTTGCCATACAGAGCTGGTGAATATTCTATCTCTGTCTGAAATCAATACTTGTGGAAGACCATGCAACTTATAGACTTGGTCCATATAAGCTTGTGCAACTTGAAGGGCAGTAAATGGGTGTGCCAAAGGAATGAAATGCCCACACTTGGTGAACTTATCAATGACTACAAGGATAGTATTATACCTGTTACTCTGTGGTAACCCTTCCACAAAATCTAAGCTCACCACTGTCCAAGCTTGATCAGGGACAGGCAAAGGCTCCAACAATCCAGGAAGTCTGATCCTTTCTGTTTTGGCTTGTTGGCATACTGAGCACTCTTGGACATATGTTCTGATGGACTCTTTCATTTTAGGCAAAAAAACAGCTGTTTGATTCTGTGATATGTAGCATGAAATCCAGAATGCCCTCCAATTCCACTGCTATGCAATGACTGAATCACATGCTGTTGGGCCAAAACATTGTTTCCTAACCAGATTCTCCCCTTATGTCTGATTACTCCATCCTGCAGACTATATCCCCGCTCATTTGTTGATGACATAGCCAACTGTTCAAGTAGCTGAGTGGCTGTAGGATCATCAGTGTATCCTTCCTCCAGATTACTAATCCAAGCAGGTGTACATGTAGAGAGTGCACTGATAGTGTGTACGGAAGCATATCTTGATAGTGCATCTGCTGCCACATTTGTTACTCCTTGCTTGTATTGAATTTTGAATTTGAGGTCCATGAGTTTGAGTAAAGCCTTGTGCTGCAGTTTAGTGCTGACTCTCTGCTCAGTTAAGAACAACAAACTCCTATGATCAGTTTTGATCACAAATTCCTGGTGCTGCAGATATGACCTCCATTTGTCAACTACCATTATTATTGCCATGCACTCCTTCTCATAAGTGGATAAGCCTTTGTTTTGGTCACAGACAGTCTTGCTTAAGTATGCCACAGGATGTCCCTCCTGCATAAGTACAGCTCCAAAGCCAACATCAGATGCATCTGTCTCCAACACAAATACCTTCTTGAAATCAGGTATAGCCAGCACAGGTGCCTGAGTGAGTGCTTGTTTGAGCAGAGAAAATGCCTCCCGTGTAACCGAGGTCCAAACAAATGGAACTTGTTTCTTCAGCAATTCAGTCAAGGGTCGACTCATCATGCCATAATTTCTGATGAATTTTCTATAATATCCAGTGAGGCCTAGAAAACCTCTCAACTCCTTTAAATTTCTTGGCACTGGCCACTGTTGAACAGCTTGTATTTTGGAGGGCTCAGTTGTGACTCCCTGTGCTGAAATACAATGGCCTAGGTATTCAATTTGCTCCTGCAGAAATGAGCACTTAGATAGCTTCACATAGAAGTTGTTTTCTCTGATGATTGCAAAGACTTGAGACAGCAACTCCAAATGACCCTCCAATGTGTGTGAATATATGAGTATATCATTCATGAACACAAGAACTCCCTTCCTTAGCAATTGTGCAAAAATTATGTTCATCACTCCTTGAAATGTAGCTGGTGCATTAGTAAGGCCAAAGGGCATGACCAAGAACTCATATAGGCCACTGTGGGTCTTGAATGCAGTTTTATGAGTGTCCTGGCTTGCAATGCAAATCTGATGGTACCCTGAACGAAGGTCCAACTTGGAAAACCATTTGGCACCATGAAGTTCATCAATCAGTTCATCAACTATTGGCAAAGGGTGCTTATTCTTTACTGTGATAGCATTCAAATGCCTGTAATCAACACAAAAGCGCCATGTTCCATCTTTTTTCTTCACCAACAAGACTGGAGATGCATATGGACTTGTGCTGGGTCTGATGATGCCTTGCTTCAACATCTGAGTCAATTGGTTTTCAATCTCAGTCTTTTGCATAGTTGCATATCTGTAGGGCCTGACATTCACAGGTTGAGCCCCAGGCAGTAATGGAATCTGATGATCACAATCCCTTGAGGGTGGTAGTGCTGTGGGCTCACTGAAAATGTCTTGATACTGACTGAGTAGTTGCTGCACACATTCAGGCAATGTGGCCTTTTCCACTTGATAGACTGTGTGGTGGAAAGAGTGTCTCACTCCTGAGAACTCTGGGAACTGTCTCAACTGAATGCAGTGAGTCACAGCTTGCCTTCTTAGCAATCCCTTGAGTCTACCAGCACTGATTGCAGTACACTTTGTAACTTCAGAACTGAGACCTCTCAATGTGATCCTGGATCCTTTATGCATGAACTTCATGATTTTCTTGGACCAATGGACACACATTGGGCTATACTGCTCTAACCAGTCAACTCCCAGTATCATATCATAGCATTTCAGGGGTAAAACTCCTACTGCATTGTTAAAGGTATGTCCCTGAGCTGACCATGTGAAATTAGGAATTGTCTTAGAACATGTCATGATAGACCCATCAGCTGTCAGATACTGAGTCTAAGCACTATCCTATAGCCTGCCTTGGAGTTTATCAGCAATTGCTTGACTTATGAAAGACCCAACACTGCCAGAATCTATCAGAATCAATATTTCCACATTGTCCACAAGTCCACTGAGCCTCATAGTTCTTCTTTTCAACTTGGCCCTTCCCATCTTATCTGAAGAATTCCCAATTGCCAGCACAGACTCAAATTCCTGAGAGTCATCAGTGACAGCTGTGTCATCATCATCCCCTTCCTCTAGGGACTGCAACAATTCTTCCACAACATTGATAGAAACCTGAGCTGGACATGTGTGTCCTGGTCCCCACTTCTCCCCACACTTGAAACAAAGACCCTTTTCTCTTCGGTGTTTCTTCAGAGTTCCCAACTTGTCTTCCTCAGTCTTGTGTTTGGACTTGTCAGCTTCCCCTTGTTTTGGCTTGTCCCCAACACCAAATGACTTGAAACTGTACTTCCCATTCTCCTTAAATTCAGGTCTCTTTCTGGAACTCTCAATTTCTTCTTCTTGCAGCAGGGCTAAGGCACTTGCAGTGTCAACATCAGCAGGTCGATGCAAGGCAATAGCAACTCTGATCTCCTCTTTCAAACCACCTAAAAACCTCGTGACAAAGAATGTGTTGTCGAAGCCAGGATTGTACAACAAAATCCCATGAGCCAACCCTTCAAACTTCTGTTGATACTCAGTTACTGACAAACTTCCTTGTTTCAGAGAATCAAACTACCTCATCATGGATGGGTACTGGTCCTTGTCATATTTTGCAAACACCATATCACACAACCTTGTCCAGTCATTAATCCTCCCCTTGCGCTCCATCGCCTGCAACCACGCCGCCGCGGGTCCAGTGAAATTGAGAGCGCAAACCGGGTCTTCAGCGATGCGTGCACAGCATAAACCTCGAAATACATTTCACACTGGTCACGCCATAACCGAGGATTCTCACCCGAAAACTTCGGAAACTCAAGCTTGGGAAAAGGATTTGAGCGCGGAACGGAAACAGCAGTATCATCACGCCCGTAGGCAAATTGAGGCGGAAGAGGTAACATACCCATGTGGTGCTGTGGCGGGCAGGGTCCGAGGATCCCCCCGCCAACGTCGCGGTGCCCGTTGGGCCGCTCCCCGCTCGACGCAGATGCGCGCGTCGAGGGATCTGGAGCCGTGTTCAGGTCGAACGCGATGTGCGTCGCCTGAAGTGGGGATGAGGTGCCCCGGGTGAAGCCGCCCCTCGCCGGTAGAGCCGTGGCCGCTGCAATCATCGGCGCGGTATGGCGATCCTCTAGGGCCTAGAGACGAGTCGCGGCCTCCTTCGACTGCTGCATCATCGCACCCATCGATGTCTCCGCAATCGCTCGCCAACCCTCAAGCTCGTTGAGTTTGTCGAGCGTCGCCGCCATCGCCTCCCGGAATCCCATGATTTGCTTCGCGGTCTCCCCGAACGCCCGCGAAGCCGCCGCGCCATCGACTCGAGAGTCGCCTTGAGATCCTCCATTGAAGTCGCCATTTCCGCCTGAAATTTGGTCGGCTTTCGCTTCGGCGCCAGGGCGATTCAGATTTGGATGGAAACAAAATTTCCCCGCAAATTGGAGTGGCTCTGGATACCAATTGTTACGAACCCGCTAATATGAACTGGTATTGCTGGATTGAAACTTCAATTTCAGATAATTTGGAGTCTGGATACAGAGGGAAAAAGGGGTAGAAGAAGCATGAACAGAGTTCGGCGAGGAAGAATTCAGAATATCAGAAAGGAGTTCGGTTACAATGGGTTCGATGCCCCGCGCCTCAAGCAAATTCACTCTTTATACCCAGCAATTGACTGGGCCTCTTCGGCACATGGAATCCGGCCCACTTAGTCTCAACGAAGCCCATTTGCAAATTAGCCTTTCCCCCGTGCTCTGGCGCTATTCCTCATCCGGGATGTAACAGTCAACCCTAACAATGTTTGTGTCAGACTTTCTTGGACTATCTAGAATCTAGAATGTAAAATAAAGGCGAAACAACCAATTTGCCCCTCAACTATCGTGTAAGGCTCAATTTAGCCCCCGAACTATCAAAACGTTCATTTTGGCCCTTGATCTTTTTATTTCAGCTCAATCTCGTCCATTCACCACGATTGCTCACCACATGGACAGAGGATATGCAAAAAAAGTCAAATTTGCCCCTCTATTTTCTTTACCTTGTGGCCCCTCACGGCGTTTGCCTTATTTCCGTTTTTCTCCGTCCCCATCCTATCGGTCTCTGTCCCCATCCACTCGTGGAGCCCAGGGCGGCCGTGGAGGCGCAACTATGGGGTGAGCCCTGGAGTGCGCCGATGGGGCGGCCGTGGAGCTGCGTCCATGAACGGAGATAAACGCGCGTGAGCAGCCAATAGGAAAAAGAAATTGAGAAGGGGCGAATCGTCTTTTTGCGTGTTCATCTGTCCCACATGTCCAAAGAAATAGGCAAATGGATGACATTGAGTCAAAAATCATAAGATTATGGGCCAAAGTGGCCATTTTGATAGTTCAGAGGGTAATTTGAGCCTTCGGCGATAGTTGAGGGACCAAAACGGCTATTTCGCCTAAAATAAAAGATGGGAGTTGAAGCTACCACGATAACCCATCCAGCAGGCATTATCGTTTGAACGTTAGAGATGTCCAACAAACTACTTCATCTTAAAAAAAAAAAGTATCATTCTCACTCCTGAGTGATAAAACATTCTACACCAAAAAATATTAATGTTTTCAGTACAGATACAAACTTTGCTAATATTTTTCTATAAACTAGTTAGACTTAAAAAATTTTTGAGCAAAGATAAATTTCATAGTGTTTTTATAGGACGGAGGAATAGCCTATAGAATATTTTATGTACAAGAGAATAATAAAGATATAGCTTTTCATAAAGAGTTTTTGAATGCATCTCATCTAGGTACGCTTGTAGTATCGGCTCATACACAACTTACATCAACCCTACACACACACATCATACTCACGCCACACGTACACAAGCAAACCTACAATTAAACTCGACTACTAGATCGCATCCTTCTTGAGATCATCGGGTCCATCTATAGACCTATAGGCGACAGGTGCGTCGCATTCCTTTTATGGTTCCACATGAGAAAGACTACAAGTTATTTAGGGAACTACGGTTCTCTGCTGGGAAAATCTTGTGCCGAGCAGGCATCGAACATAAGACTACAGCCTCCCTGAAGAGCTTGCCAACCAGTTCGGTCCTTGCTTTTCATAAAGAGTTAAATACACCATGCTCCCAATCTTTCTTATACTACTATAAGACTACCTTATTCTTTTTAGTTTTTTATGACTCTAATCTATACCTATCGTCTACCTAAATTCCTCGTCGCATACTCCCTCCGTCCCAAAATAACTGTCGCTTTCGCTTCCCAAGAAATAAATGCCGGCAATTTTTATAAATAATAAATATTATCGATTAGTATCATAATTAGTATCATCGGAAAGATCTTTGAATCTAGTATTTTAACAAAATTATTCGGAGATAGAAATATTGCACGTTTTTTATAAATCGAAATCAAACTTCATAACGAAAAATCGAAAAACGACAATTATTCTGGGAAGGAGTAGTATGAGTAACTGTAGAGTTAGTTGCTCGATAGTGGCAGTAGTGGACCATTATTAACTACTTCACCATGCTCACACTCTTTTTTTTATACTACTATAAGACTACCTTATTCTTTTTAATTTTTTATAACTCCAACC
This sequence comes from Chrysopogon serrulatus, assembly GCA_015844335.1. Lineage (NCBI taxonomy): Eukaryota > Viridiplantae > Streptophyta > Magnoliopsida > Poales > Poaceae > Chrysopogon > Chrysopogon serrulatus. The sequence continues at coordinate 7,139 of JADLZL010003827.1, read as the reverse complement.
TACCGTCTACCCAAATTTATGAGTCCTCGTCGCACACGAGTAACTGTAAAGCTAGCCGCTCGATAGTGGCAGCAGTGGACCATTATTAACTACTTCCTCTATTCCATTTTGTAAGACTTTTGATTTTATTTACATCAAGTTTGTCCACTAATCTTATTCAAAAATTTGTGTAAAATATCACTTTTCCTGTCATGACTTGTTTTATTGATTAAAGTTCTTAAAAATAATTTAAATTTAACTATTTTTATATAAACTTTTTAAATAAAATGGGTGGTCAAAATTAAGATAAGAAAATCAAACGGAGTAAAACTCGCCGTCTTCGTGCAAGTCGGACAGATGCTCTGGTTGGTCCATTAATGTCGAGCAGGAGACACTGCCAACCAACTGTAACAGCGCGCATCCTTGAGCTGACTCTTGCATTGCCGCCCCGCACATCAGACCACAGTGTTGGGTGGACGGTGGCTGTTCTTTTCCCACCGTAATGCATGGCTTTTTCACGGCCCGTAGTACAGTGGCACGCAAGTAGTAGTACGGACTACGGCGGCAGAAGACCGCACCACCGTCTCTTGTGCGCCGATCAACCTCGGGGCGAGCAAGCGAGGTGGCGAAGAGAGAGCCGCGCCGGCGGGCGTCCGCCCGACCCACGAGACCGGGACGTCTATCCATCCATTTCAATTTCACAGCATGATGACAGCACACAGGGCTGTTGGTTGTTGCTTCATTAAGCTGCTTCCACATATACAGCTGTAGGACTGTACTACGCCAATGGCGGGTCGTCACGTCCCGCGCTGCTCAAAGCGGCGCCACCTACCGATGAGCTATTGGACTGTTGTACTACTGGGCCGTGTAAGGTGGGCCTTTTCTGTGCCCCCCTTGTCCTCTTGCCCTCATCAGCGCTGCGCCCCGGCACCGCCGCGGCTCCAAACACCAGCACCGTATGCCTGCAGTGCATTGCCCTGGGCATCACCACACCATTACACCAATGATGTGCCGTGCGAGCTTGGTGACGTGATGCGTAGTTGTTGCGATGAGTTGGGGGCGCACCGCGCAGAGGGACCGACAATGTTTTTTTTCCCGAGATTTCATCCCTAGTCCCCCGAGATTGCCTTCGTCAGGAATGTTCGCCAGCGTCGACGCGGTCCCCCCTTTTTTTTTATTGAGTTGCAGATCGTAGTCGTATCCGGCTTCGTTCACGCATCTACGCGATGGGAGCGACCAAGCTGAATGGGCCCAGTATGTGCCGAGTTGAGGGATTCGGAGATACGAAACGAGCAATGCCCGTTAATAAATGAAGACACAGGGAGAGAAAGAATAGTCGACGTTCTCTTTAAGTCATGATGACACGATGTGCTGACGTGGTAGGAACAAACCATAATAAGTGTCGTGGTCCTGACGTCCTGTTTTGAACAGTTATTATTTCTGTTGTTGACTTTCCTGCGCGAAGTGAAAATAGAAACTCAGGAGACAAGAGCGCCGGGCCGGGAAACTGTGGCCTGTGGGCCGAGAGCTCCAGTTCCAATAGATTCTTTGGCCCATTTGGGAGGGCCCTGCTCTGCTAATTGATGGATTCTTCGGCCTCGTTTGAGAAGGATCTCATTACACAGGATCGCAGGACGCAGGGGCCTGACAGGCTGACGATCGGCCTGGTCGAGTGATCGACCTACCTGCATCGAGCCGTCGACCGGACGACTTGAGCTAGTCCAGGTAATTTCTTGTCCCGGTTTTAATCGATTGATGAATAACTATTAATCTTCCTCGATGGTGATTAACTGGTTATGGTTATAAATTGGACTAGCAGATTCCTGAAACTACATAGCCTATGTATGTACAACAGAATCTTGGCAAAGGGAGATGATTGAGAGGAAAGATAACCTCCTGATTCACCAGCCAACATTTGGGCCATCTACAATCGAGCAGATACATACATGGCCCTTCTGGCCTCATCAATCTGCATGCCGCAGAAACAACAACGACGACCTGCTACAAAAAGCGACCAAAAACACCTCGCAACACATGCGTGCTCTCCATCCTCCACTCGCCGGGAGATGCAGCTCAGCTCGATCAGTGCTGGGCCGGCAGCCGTGCTACCTCCTCATGCTCGGAGACTGGTGGTGGTGGCTGCTGCTCCCCGCCCTCGGGCGCGACGACCGCCCGTGCCCGTGCCCGCGGCCGCTCACCGCTGCTTCGTCCCGGTCCCGGTCCCGCGGCGCGCCCCTGGGCCGCACCTTGATCTGCTCGATCTCCTGGAGGGCCAGCACGACCTCCGCCATGGAGGGCCGGCTCCTGGGGTCCCCCCTCGAGGCAGCGCAGCGTGAGCTGGGCCGCCTGCACCGCCGCCTTGGACGGGTACTGGCCCTCGAGCCGGGGGTCCACCAGGCGCGCCAGCTTCCGCCGGTCCGCCAGGTACGGCTTGGCCCACTCCACCAGGTTGTGCTGCTGCGCGGGCCGGCCCGTGTCCAGCGCCCGCAGGCCCGTCAGCATCTCCAGCAGCACCACGCCGAACCCGTACACGTCGCTCTTCACGTACAGGTGCCCTGAATGAAGACCCAAGACGGATAAGTTTGGTGGAAATACGTATACGTATGTATACGGAATACTGAAGTAGTGTATGTACCTGTGGCGACGTACTCCGGCGCAGCGTAGCCGTAGGTGCCCATGACCCGGGTGGTGACGTGGCTGTCGCCGCCGGTGGGGCCATTCTTGGCGAGACCAAAGTCGGATAGCTTGGCGTTGTAGTTCTGCGGGAGGGCACAACGGAAGAACATGGGTTGGTTGGTGTTTCGAGTGTCGCCCTGATGGGATGGGAGGGAGAGAGACATGGGGGCGCGCGAACCGCGAACGTACCGTGTCGAGGAGGATGTTCGAGGCCTTGAAGTCTCGGTAGATCACTTGCTTTTCCGACGAGTGGAGGAAGGCGAGGCCACGCGCCGCGCCAATGGCGATGCGCAGCCGAAGGTTCCAGGAGATTGGTTCGAAGGCGCCGCCCTCTGTTTAGTCACAAGAGATCCCATGTCATTCTACTTCTGCCTTCTACACTTCTTTTCATCAGATAAGTCCTACTCCTACTACTCCGGTACTAAACCGGGCGTATGGCCTGAGATGGCTGATTGCGACAAGCATCTCGATAAAAGAAAGGGACAAAAAAGAAACACCCCCTTAAAACAGCATATACTGCAGCTTTCAACAAAGTCAACGAGGTCTTCATCAAACCACAATCGGTGTGTACTTGCGAGGAAGTAGACAAAGAAGATAGACATTCCAAAGACAGATAGAAGAGGAAGAGGACTCACTTCTGAAGAGATGATTCGCCAGGCTGCCTTTGGGCATGTACTCGTACACGAGCAGCAGCTCCCTGTCCTCCACGCAGTAGCCCAGCAGCCTCACCAGGTTCGGATGCGACAGCCTCCCCAGAAAGTTCACCTCAGACTGCAAAAAAACAAATTCGCCAACAACATCACGGGTTAGAGATCAGAACCAGTCGGCGAACACGGCGGGACCGTCGGAACGGGCGCCCATCGCCCACGGCGCGCCACGCCACGCCACGCGCATCCACCGGCCGGCCCGCGGGGACGCCGCGGCCGCGGGAGCTGGAGCGATCAGACCGGAGGCCGCCAGGTCGGCACCAGCCCCTTCCCACGCTGCTTATTGTATCCCGTTCCCACGCTAGACGCGCGCGGCATTCGCGTATACTGTATGAACATTTGAAAAAGATGATGGTTGGGCACCGGCTGGCCACGTGAACGAACACGCGGTATGGATGGGATTGGAATCTGCTACCGCCTACCGGTTTTGCAAGCTACGGATCGATGGATGGTCCCAGCGATCCGTCCTCACCTCGTCGAGCTACTAGTCCAAATCTTAAAGAGAAGCAAATTAAACTCGGGTTGGTAAACCACGCACGCACGCGCACGACGCTGTCCACGTCGTCACGGTCGGCGGCGATGATCGGCAACTAACCAGAGACCTGATTGATGGCGGCAGTAGAGCACTAGCACAGTAGCTCTGGAAGATCGCGGCGGCCGGCAGGCGTGTACATACTACGGAACGAAGGACGGAACGGAAGGAGACGCACCTGCCACTCCTCCAGGCCCTGCACGCTCTCGGGGTTGAGCTTCTTGACGGCGACGACCATGCCGATGCCGGAGCGCGTCGGGTTCATGGTCTTCTCGTCGACCCAACCCTTGTACACCCGCCCGAACCCGCCCTCGCCCAGCACCGTGTCCGGCTTGAAGTTGCGCGTCGCGGCCCTGAGCTCCGCGAAGGTGAAGACGCGGAGGTCGGGCGTCTCCAGGATCCTCCCCCTCCTCCTCCTCCTCCGCCTCCGCTTCCTCCGGGTACGCGGCCGCCGCGAGGGGCCTCGAGCCGCAGCTGGTGCTGGCGCTGACGCTTCGGCCTGTCGTTGTCGCGCTGTTCATGGACCTGCTGCTGCGGCTGGAGGGCCCTGAGCTCATGGAACCCTCTGATTTGGGTGCCGCCATGGTTCTTGGAGCTGCCGTCGTAGCTGATGCTGTTGAGAAACGAGAGATTGGTCATGAGCAATAAACAGGATTGGGATGGAGGCAGCAGACCTCAACCTCGAGCTCAATGAATCGTGTCAAAAGCCAAGAAAACGAGCCGAGTTAAACCGATGCAGGAATCAAGCCAGAAACTCCCATGTCGCACAGTCTACGCAAGACTGGCAGCAAGCAGAAAGAAAGCAGGAAATGCAACCAAGACATGCGCTGGCACAGTACCTTGGGGCTGTCCATGGTGGCCCGGGATCTTCACGGCCTCCAGTTCGGCCTCCTCCGAGCCGAGGCAGTTCCCCATGGAAGCAGCAGCGGGACGCTCGGTCGGTCGGTCGACGGCGCCTCACGGCTGTTTCTTTCTGGTGGTCCGCTGCCTCGTCTCCTCTCCTGTGCGGGGGTTCCTCTGTTTCGGTTTCTTGTGCCCTCCCTCTGCTAGCTAAGCTCTCCTGCGGCGCTGTGATATAGTATATAAAAAGGGGAGGGGGCGCGGCCGCCGGCCCGTACCGCGGAACAGTGCGATCGCCGAAGCTTACGCGTTATGGAAGACGGAGACCTTGCACCTTTCCATGGGTTTGGTTGGTGCTGCTGCTGTCGTCGTCGTGGGGGCAGGGCAATATTGGCAATGGGCAATGGCATGCATGCGTCTGTCTTCCGAGACGGCAGGCAGTGGGTGTCATTTGTGATGTGGCAACACACTTTACATCTTGTTTTTTTGCCTAACTAGGTAAATACCCATGCGTTGCAACGGAAACATATAATGTCACGATAATATACATATGAGTGTCTATTATATTATTACTTAAAATAGATACAACAATTGTGATGTTTGAAACATCAGTATTATATAACTCTTCAATAAAGATAGATAATTAAAATATAAATCCAAGTTTTGATACGATCAATAACATGTCAGCAAGCCATACACTACTTTTCTTCCTTTTTTTTCTAGACTTTCTCTACTACCTGAAAGATATTCAGATTTAGAAAAAAAAAATAGAACATAAAGAACCTTGCTTAAAAAAGACCAAATGAATAATTTACAAAGCTCTAATATTAAATCAATAATAGTATGAAAAGTGGACTACATGCTTCTAACGCTGAGACTGTGATAACTTGGTCTACATAGTGTGGATGCACACTACCTCTACCTTACTAATCTGTCTATCTACTACACATTCAAATAAGTAATACTAATCAAGATGACAATAGCATATAGGATGCAGAGAAATCTGGGATTGATGGCATGATTCTAAAATACATATGTGAAAAAGATCATTGAACTGTTCCTAGGGAAATTCATCATGCTTACGTAAGGATTTATAAAAAATGAATAAAATTAAGAAATGAATACCTAATCATTGTAGTACAACATGAACCAGAATTTCTTACTTTGTTTTACTATATAGCTTTTGTCCTTATGCACTAACAAATCAAGTGCCAACAAGAAATTTCTTTGCTCTATCACGTAAAGAGCAAATCATACAGCAACACAAATACCTATCCATCCATCTGAAATACTCCCTCTATTCTAAAATATTTAAAACAACTGCCAATGATTTTTATAAATATTAAATAAGTTCAATTAGTATTATAATTAGTATTATTGGAAAGATTTTTGAATATAGTTTTTAATAAATTTATTTAGAAATACAAATGTTGTATATTTTTTTTTCTATAAATCGAAAGTTAAACTTGTGACATAAAAATCGAAAGCAACAAATATTTTGGAACGGAGGAAGTATATAAAAGCATGCAACAATGATGGTTTCTCACTCATGGTATAGCACACAAATGATCGGAAATAATAGAAATCTGTGAACATCTGCAGCACGCAATATTCAAGTAGTGAAAGGAAAAAAACAAATCTAAAAATAAAATTACTCATGATAATCTTTACCTAGAAATCAGTCGACGATGTGACCTGCTTTTGCTTGTTTAGATACTGAAATTTTTTTATCCATGTTATTGTAGCACTTTCGTTTGTATTTAATAATTAGTGTCCAATCGTAGACTATCTAGGTTCAAAAAATTCATCTTGTCTTTTTACAACTAACCTATGTAATTATTTTTTATGTAGATTTAATGTTTCATACATACGGCTAAAAATTGATACGATGGAGAGAATAAAACCACTTAAAATTTAGGGTGCAACTAAACAAGACGTGCACCTACTATAGATCATAATTAAGCCCTTGTTCAGTTCAAAACTTGCGTGAATTCGAACTCCTGTAGCACTTTCGTTTGTATTTGACAAATATTATCCAATCGTGGCCCAACTAGACTCAAAAGATTCGTCTCGTAATTTACAACAAAACTGTGTAATTAGTTATTTTTTTACTAACATTTAATGCTCCATATATACGGGTAGAAATTGATGTAATGGAAAAGTTGCATGAAAGTTGCAACTTTCATGTGAACTAAACATGGCCTAAGAAAGACCCAGGCCCTGCGCATGAACCTGCAGCTACTATGACCAGGCCAAAGGGAGTGCTTCCCCATTGCACAGCAAAAAAACTGTGCATGCAGTGTACTACTACCTATCTCCTTTCTCCCTTTCCAATGACACGTCCGGTCACATCGTAGGCTGGAGCGTGCAAGGAAAACCGGGAGTCAGCGATGGCTTCGGCTTCA